>JAEUCK010010953.1:0-16775 GCA_017311455.1 Otocyon megalotis megalotis
TACGGTACAGGTTAGCATTAGGGTTAGGGTTAGGGTTAGGTTTACAGTACAGGTTAGGGTTAGGGTTAGTGGTATAGTTACGGTACAGGTTGGGGTTAGGGTTAGGGTTAGGGTTAGGGTTTGGCTTGGGGTTAGGGTTATGGTACAGGTTAGGTTTAGGGTTAGGTTTAGGTTTAGGGTTATAGTACAGCTTAATATTAGGGTTAGGGTTAGAGTTAGGGTTAGAGTTAGGGTTATGGTACAGGTTAGGCTTAGGTTTGGGTTAGGTTTGGGGTTACAGTACAGGTTAGGGTTAGGGTTACGGTACTGGTTAGGGTTAGGGTTGGGGTTAGGGTTAGGTTTAGGGTTAGGGTTACGGTAGAGTTATGGTTAGGTTGAGGGTTAGGGTTAGTGTTACGGTACAGTTTAGGGTTAGGGTTAGGTTCAGGGTTACGTTACAGGTAAGGGTTAGATTTAGGATTAGGGTTACGGTACAAGTTAGGATTATGGTAAGGTTTAGGGTTAGGGTTACGTTATAGGTCAGCGTTAGGTTTAGGGTTAGTGTTAGGTTTAGGGTTATGATACAGGTTAGGGTAGGGTTATGTTTTGGGTTAGGGTTACTGTACAGGTAAGGTTTTAGGTTTAGGGTTAGGTTTAGGGTTTTGGTTACGGTACAGGTTTGGGTTAGGTTGAGCGGTAGTGTTAGGGTTACGGTACAGGTTAGTGTTCCAGTTAGGGATAGGATTAGAGTTAGGGTTACCGTACAGGTTAGGGTCAGGTTTGGGGTTAGCGTTAGGGTTAGGTTAGCGTTAGGGTTAGGCATGTGGTACAGCTGAGGGTTAGGGGTATGTTTAGGGTTACCTTACAGGTTAGGGTTAGTGTTAGGGTTTGGTACAGGTTAGGGTTAGGGTTAGGGTTACGGTACATGTTGCGATTAGGGTTAGGCTAAGGGTTGTGGTACATGTTAGGGTTAGGGTTAGGATTAGGGTTACGGAATAAGTTAGGGTTAAGGTTAGGTTTAGGGTTAGGGTTAAGGTATAAGTTAGCATTAGGGTTAGGTTTAGGGTTTGGGTTAGGGTTACGGTACAGGTTAGGGTTAGGGTTAGGGTTTCTGTAAGTGTAGGTTTAGGGTTATGGTGAGGGTTTCGATACAAGTTAGGGTGAGGTTTAGTGTTAGGGTTAGGGTTACGGCACAGGTTAGTGTTAGGTTTTGTGTTAGGGTCACAGTACAGGTACGTTTAGTGTTACTGGAAGGGTTATGGTACAGTTTAGGATTAGGGTTAGGGTTTTTGTACAGGGTAGGGATAGGGTTAGGGTCAGGGTTACTGTACAGGTTATGGTCATGGTTAGGGTTAGGCTTTGGTTTAGGGTTAGGTTTGCGGTACAGGTTAGCATTAAGGTTAGGTTTAAGGTTAGGGTTACGGCACAGGTTAAGGTTAGGTTTAGGGTTAGGCTTTGGTTTAGGGTTAGGTTTGCGGTACAGGTTAGGGATAGGTTTAGGAGTTAGGTTTAGGGTTACTGTACAGGTTAGGGTTAGGGTTACGGTTAGGGGTAGGGTTAGGGGTAGGCTTACGGTGCAGGTAAGTGTTAGGGTTAGGTTTAGCGTTAGGGTTAGGTTTACGATACAGTTCAGGGTTAAATTTGGGGTAGGGTTAGGGTCACGGTAGTGGTTAGGGTTAGGGTTAGGTTTGGGATTAGGGTTGCGGTTAGGGTTACGTTACACGTTAGGTTTAGGGTTAGGGTTAGCGTTAATGGTAGGGTTAGGGTTGAGTTTACGGTACAGGTTAGGGTTAGGTTTAGGGTTAGGGTTACCGTACAGTTTAGGAGTTAGGTTTAGGGTTAGGGTTAAGGTTTGCGGTACATCTTAGGGTTAGGTTTAGGTTTGGGGTTTCGGTACAGGTTATGTGGTTAGGGTTAGGTTTAGGGTTATGGTACAGCTTAGGTTTAGGGTTAGGTTTAGGGTTAGGGTTAGGGTTAGGAGTTGGGATTTAGGGTTAGGGTAAGTTTAGGGTTTCGGTACGTTTAGGGTTAGGGTGAGCGTTAGGTTTAGGGTTATGGTACACGTTAGGTTCAAGGTTAGGTTTAGGGTTAGGTTTAGGGTTACGGTACAGTTTAGCGTTAGGGTTAGGGTTAGGGTTAGGGTTAGGTTTACAGTACAGTTTAGAGTTAGGGTTAGTGGTATGGTTACGGTACAGGTTGGGGTTAGCGTTAGGGTTAGGGTTAGGGTTTGGGTTAGGGTTAGGGTTATGGTACAGGTTAGGTTTAGGGTTAGTGTTACGGTTAGGGTTATAGTACAGCTTAATGTTAGGTTTAGGGTTAGAGTTAGGGTTAGAGTTAGGGTTATGGTAGAGGTTACGCTTAGGTTTGGGTTAGGTTTAGGGTTACAGTACAGGTTAGGGTTAGGGTTACGGTACTGGTTAGGATTAGAGTTGGGGTTAGGGTTAGGTTTAGGGTTAGGGTTACGGTACAGGTTATGGTTAGGTTGAGGGTTAGGGTTAGTGTTACGGTACAGTTTAGGGTTAGGGTTAGGGTTAGGGTTACGTTACAGGTAAGGGTTAGATTAAGGATTAGGGTTACGGTACAAGTTAGGTTTATGGTAAGGTTTAGGGTTAGGGTTACGTTATAGGTTAGCGTTAGGGTTAGGGTTAGTGTTAGGTTTAGGGTTATAATACAGGTTAGGGTTAGGGTTAGGTTTTGGGTTAGGGTTACTGTACAGGTAAGGTTTAGGTTTAGGGTTAGGGTTAGGGTTATGGTTACGGTACAGGTTAGGGTTAGGTTGAGCGGTATGGTTATGGTTACGGTACAGGTTAGTGTTTAGGTTAGGGATAGGTTTAGAGTTAGGGTCACCGTACAGGTTAGGGTCAGGGTTAGGGTTAGGGTTAGGGTTAGGTTGGCGTTAGGGTTAGGCATGTGGTACAGCTGAGGGTTAGGGGTATGTTTAGGGTTGCCGTATAGGTTAGGGTTAGTGTTAGGATTGCGGTCAGGTTAGGGTTAGGGTTACGGTACAGGTTGCGATTAGGGTTAGGCTAAGGGTTGTGGTACATGTTAGGGTTAGGTTTATGATTAGGGTTACGAAATAAGTTAGAGTTACGGTTAGGTTTAGGGTTAGGGTTAAGCTATAAGTTAGCATTAGGGTTAGGTTTAGGGTTTGGGTTAGGGTTACCTGACAGGTTAGGGTTAGGGTTAGGGTTTCTGTAAGTGTAGGGTTAGGGTTATGGTTAGGGTTTCGATACAAGTTAGGGTGAGGTTTAGTGTTAGGGTTAGGGTTACGGCACAGTTAGTGTTAGGGTTAGGGTTAGGGTCAGAGTACAGGTAGGTTTAGTGTCACTGGAAGGGTTACGGTACAGTTTAGGATTAGGGTTAGGGTTTCGGTACACGGTAGGATAGGGTTAGGGTCAGGGTTACGGTACAGGTTAGGGTTAGGGTTAGGGTTAGGTTTAGGGTTGGGGTTATGGTACAACTTAGGGTTAGGGTTAGGGTTAGGGTTAGTGTTAGGGTTACCGTACAGGTTATGGTCATGGTTAGGGTTAGGCTTTGGTATAGGTTTAGGTTTGCGGTACAGGTTAGGGATAGGTTTAGGGTTAGGTTTAGGGTTACGGTACAGGTTAGGGTTAGGGTTAGGTTTGGGGTTAGGGTTGCGGTTAGGGGTAGGCTTACGGTGCAGGCCAGTGTTGGTTTAGGTTTAGCGTTAGGGTTAGGTTTGCGATACAGTTCACGGTTCGTGGGGTAGGGTTAGGGTTACGGTAGTGGTTAGGGTTAGGGTTAGGTTTGGGATTAGGGTTGCGGTTAGGGTTACGTTACACGTTAGGTTCAGGCTTAGGGTTAGCGTTAATGTTAGGGTTAGGGTTAGGTTTACGGTACAGGTTAGGGTTAGGTTTAGGGTTAGGGTTACCGTACAATTTAGGGTTAGGTTTAGGGTTAGGATTAAGGTTGCGGTACATCTTAGGTTTAGGTTTAGGTTTAGGGTTTCGGTACAGGTTACGGTTAGGGTTAGGTTTAGGGTTATGGTACAGGTTAGGTTTAGGGTTTGGTTTAGGGTTAGGGTTACGGTTACGGTACAGGTTATGGTTAGTTTTTAGGGTTAGGATTAGGGTAACGGTACAGGTTAGGGTTAGGTTTAGGGTTAGTGTTATGTTACAGGTTAGGGTTAGTGTTAGTGTTAGGGTTAGGAATTTGCATTTCCAGATTAGAGACTACGAGTTAGAGTTTTAGCGTTAGGGTTACGGTATAGTTTGAGCTTGTGATAGGGTTAGTGTTAGGGTTGCGGTACAGGTTAGGGTTAGGTTAGGGTTAGGGTTAGTTTTACGGTACATGTTATGGTTAGGCTTTGGGTTAGGGTTAGGGTTACGATTCAGGTTAGGTTTAGGGTTAGGGTTAGGATTAGGTTTAGGGTTAGGGGAAGTTTAGGTTTTCGGTGCCGGTTAGGGTTTGGGTGAGCGTTAGGTTTAGGGTTATGGTACACGTTACGGTTAAGGTTAGGGTTAGGGTTAGGTTTCGGGTTACGGTTGCGGTTAGGGTTGCGTTACACGTTAGGTTTAGGATTAGGCTTAGCGTTAATGTTGGGTTTGAGTGTTGGGTTTACGGTATAGGTTAGGGTTAGGTTTTGGGGTTAGTTTTACCGTGCAGGTTGGGTTAGGTTTAGGATTTAGGGTTAAGGTTGGTACATCTTAGGTTTAGGTTTAGGTTTAGGGTTTCGGTACAGGTTACGGTTAGGGTTAGGTTTAGGGTTATGGTACAGGTTAGGTTTAGGGTTTGGTTTAGGGTTAGGGTTACGGTTACGGTACAGGTTATGGTTAGTTTTTAGGGTTAGGATTAGGGTAACGGTACAGGTTAGGGTTAGGTTTAATGTTAGTGTTATGTTACAGGTTAGGGTTAGTGTTAGGGTTAGGGTTAGGGTTACGGTACAAGTTAGGGCTATGGTTAGGTTTAGGGTTAGGGTTACGGTATAGTTTAGGCTTATTGATAAGGTTAGTGTTAGTTTTAGGGTTACGGTACAGGTTAGGGTTAAGGTTAGGGTTAGGGTTAGGTTTACGGTACAGGTTAGGGTTAGGCTTTGGGTTAGGGTTAGGGTTACGATTCAGCTTAGGGTTAGGGTTAGGGTTAGGATTAGGTTAGGGTTAGGGTAAGTTTAGGGTTTCGGTACCGGTTAGGGTTAGGGTGAGCGTTAGGTTTAGGATTATGGTACACGTTAGGGATAAGGTTAGGGTTAGGGTTAGGTTTAGGTTACGGTACAGGTTAGCGTTAGGGTTAGGGTTAGGGTTAGGGTTAGGTTTACAGTACAGGTTAGGGTTAGGGTTAGTGGTATGGTTACGGTACAGGTTGGGGTTAGGGTTAGGGTTAGGGTTAGTTTTGGTTAGGGTTAGGGTTATGGTACAGGTTAGGTTTAGGGTTAGGTTAGGGTTAGGGTTATAGTACAGCTTAATGTTAGGGTTAGGGTTAGAGTTAGGGTTAGAGTTAGGGTTATGGTACAGGTTAGGCTTAGGTTTGGGTTAGGTTTAGGGTTACAGTACAGGTTAGGGTTAGGGTTACGGTACTGGTTAGGGTTAGGGTGGGGTTAGGGTTAGGTTTAGGGTAGGGTTACGGTACAGGTTATGGTTAGGTTGAGGGTTAGGGTTAGTGTTACGGTACAGTTTAGGGTTAGGGTTAGGGTTAGGGTTACGTTACAGGTAAGGGTTAGATTTAGGATTAGGGTTACGGTACAAGTTAGGGTTATGGTAAGGTTTAGGGTTAGGGTTACGTTATAGGTTAGCGTTAGGGTTAGGGTTAGTGTTAGGTTTAGGGTTATGATACAGGTTAGGGTTAGGGTTAGGTTTTGGGTTAGGGTTACTGTACAGGTAAGGTTTAGGTTTAGGGTTAGGGTTAGGGTTATGGTTACGGTACAGGTTAGGGTTAGGTTGAGCGGTAGGGTTAGGGTTACGGTACAGGTTAGTGTTCAGGTTAGGGATAGGTTTAGAGTTAGGGTTACCGTACAGGTTAGGGTCAGGGTTAGGGTTAGGGTTAGGGTTAGGTTAGCGTTAGGGTTAGGCATGTGGTACAGCTGAGGGTTAGGGGTATGTTTAGGGTTACCGTACAGGTTAGGGTTAGTGTTAGGGTTGCGGTACAGGTTAGGGTTAGGGTTAGGGTTACGGTACAGGTTGCGATTAGGGTTAGGCTAAGGGTTGTGGTACATGTTAGGGTTAGGGTTAGGATTAGGGTTACGGAATAAGTTAGGGTTACGGTTAGGTTTAGGGTTAGGGTTAAGGTATAAGTTAGCATTAGGGTTAGGTTTAGGGTTTGGGTTAGGGTTACGGTACAGGTTAGGGTTAGGGTTAGGGTTTCTGTAAGTGTAGGGTTAGGGTTATGGTTAGGGTTTCGATACAAGTTAGGGTGAGGTTTAGTGTTAGGGTTAGGGTTACGGCACAGGTTAGTGTTAGGGTTAGGGTTAGGGTCACAGTACAGGTAGGTTTAATGTCACTGGAAGGTTTACGGTACAGTTTAGGATTAGGGTTAGGGTTTCGATACAGGGTAGGGATAGGGTTGGGTCAGGGTTACGGTACAGGTTAGGGTTAGGGTTAGGGTTAGGTTTAGGGTTAGGGTTACGGTACAACTTAGGGTTAGGGTTAGGGTTAGTGTTAGGGTTACCGTACAGGTTATGGTCATGGTTAGGGTTAGGCTTTGGTTTAGGGTTAGGTTTGCGGTACAGGTTAGGGATAGGTTTAGGGTTAGGTTTAGGGTTACGGTACAGGTTAGGGTTAGGGTTACGGTTAGGGGTAGGGTTAGGGGTAGGCTTACGGTGCAGGTAAGTGTTAGGGTTAGGTTTAGCGTTAGGGTTAGGTTTACGATACAGTTCAGGGTTAAATTTGGGGTAGGGTTAGGGTTACGGTAGTGGTTAGGGTTAGGGTTAGGTTTGGGATTAGGGTTGCGGTTAGGGTTACGTTACACGTTAGGTTCAGGGTTAGGGTTAGCGTTAATGTTAGGGTTAGGGTTAGGTTTACGGTACAGGTTAGGGTTAGGTTTAGGGTTAGGGTTACCGTACAGTTTAGGGTTAGGTTTAGGGTTAGGGTTAAGGTTGCGGTACATCTTAGGGTTAGGTTTAGGTTTAGGGTTTCGGTACAGGTTACGGTTAGGGTTAGGTTTAGGGTTATGGTACAGGTTAGGTTTAGGGTTTGGTTTAGGGTTAGGGTTACGGTTACGGTACAGGTTATGGTTAGTTTTAGGGTTAGGATTAGGGTAACGGTACAGGTTAGGGTTAGGTTTAGGGTTAGTGTTATGTTACAGGTTAGGGTTAGTGTTAGTGTTAGGGTTAGGGTTACGGTACAAGTTAGGGCTACGGTTAGGTTTAGGGTTAGGGTTACGGTATAGTTTAGGCTTAGTGATAGGGTTAGTGTTAGTTTAGGGTTACAGTACAGGTTGGGGTATGGTTAGGGTTAGGGTTAGGTTACGGTACAGGTTAGGGTTAGGCTTTGGGTTGGGTTAGGTTTTACGATTCAGGTTAGGGTTAGGGTTAGGGTTAGGATTAGGTTTAGGGTTAAGGAGTAAGTTTAGGGTTTCGGTACCGGTTAGGGTTAGGGTGAGCGTTAGGTTTAGGGTTATGGTACACGTTAGGGTTAAGAGTTAGGGTTAGGGTTAGGTTTAGGGTTAGGGTTGCGGTTAGGGTTACGTTACACGTTAGGTTTAGGGTTAGGCTTAGCGTTAATGTTAGGTTTAGTGTAAGTTTACGGTACAGGTTAGGGTTAGGTTTAGGGTTAGGGTTACCGTACAGTTTAGGGTTAGGATTAGGGTTAGGGTTATGGTTGCGGCACATCTTAGGGTTAGGTTTAGGTTTAGGGTTTCGGTACAGGTTACGGTTAGGGTTAGGTTTAGGGTTATGGTACAGCTTAGGTTTAGGGTTTGGTTTAGGGTTAGGGTTACGGTTACGGTACAGGTTATGGTTAGTTTTAGGGTTAGGATTAGGGTAACGGTACAGGTTAGGGTTAGCTTTGGGGTTAGTGTTATGTTACAGGTTAGGGTTAGTGTTAGTGTTAGGGTTAGGGTTACGGTACAAGTTAGGGCTACGGTTAGGTTTAAGGTTAGGTTACGGTATAGTTTAGGCTTAGTGATAGGGTTAGTGTTAGTTTTAGGGTTACGGTACAGGTTAGGGTTATGGTTAGGGTTAGGGTTAGGTTTACGGTACAGGTTAGGGTTAGGCTTTGGGTTAGGGTTAGGGTTACGATTCAGGTTAGGGTTAGGGTTAGGGCTAGGATTAGGTTTAGGGTTAGGGTAAGTTTAGGGTTTCGGTACCGGTTAGGGTTAGGGTGAGGGTTAGTGTTAGTTTTAGGGTTACGTACAGGTTAGCGTTAAGGTTAGGGTTAGGGTTAGGTTTAGGTTACGGCACAGGTTATTGCTTAGGGTTAGGCTTAGGGTTAGTGTTAGGTTTATTGTACAGGTTAGGTTAGGTTAGTGGTATGGTTACGGCACAGGTTGGGGTTAGGGTTAGGGTTAGGTTTGGGTTAGGGTTAGGGTTATGGTACAGGTTAGGTTTAGGTTTAGTGTTAGGGTTAGGGTTATAGTACAGCTTAATGTTAGGGTTATTGTTAGAGTTAGGGTTAGAGTTAGGGTTATGGTATAGGTTAGGCTTAGGTTTGGGTGAGGTTTAGGGTTACAGTTCAGGTTAGGGTTAGGGTTACGGTACTGGTTAGGGTTAGGGTTGGGCTTAGGGTTAGGTTTTGGGTTAGGGTTACAGTACAGGTTATGGTTGGGTTGAGGGTTAGGGTTAGTGTTACGGTACAGTTTAGGGTTAGGGTTAGGGTTAGGGTTACGTTACAGGTAAGGGGTTAGATTTAGGATTAGGGTTACGGTACAAGTTAGGGTTATGGTAAGGTTTAGGGTTAGGGTTACATTATAGGTTAGCGTTAGGTTAGTGTTAGGGTTAGTTTTAGGGTTATGATACAGGTTAGGGTTAGGGTTAGGTTTTGGGTTAGGGTTACTGTACAGGTTAGGTTTAGGTTAGGAGGTTAAGTTTAGGGTTATGGTTACGGTACAGGTTAGGGTTAGGTTGAGCGGTAGGGTTAGAGATTTACGGTACAGGTTAGTGTTCAGGTTAGGGATAGGTTTAGAGTTAGGGTTACCGAACAGGTTAGGGCCAGGCTTAGGGTTAGGGTTAGGGTTAGGTTAGCGTTAGGGTTAGGCATGTGGTACAGCTGAGGGTTAGGTGTGTTTTTAGGGTTACCGTACAGGTTAGGGTTAGTGTTAGGGTTGCGGTACAGGTTAGGGTTAGGGTTAGGGTTACGGTACAGGTTGCGATTAGTGTTAGGCTAAGGTTTGTGGTACATGTTAGGGTTAGGGTTAGGATTAGGGTTACGGAATAAGTTAGGGTTACAGTTAAGTTTAGGGTTAGGGTTAAGGTATAAGTTACCATTAGGGTTAGGTTTAGGGTTTGGGTTAGGGTTACGGTACAGGTTAGGGTTAGGGTTAAAGTTAGGGTTAGGTTTACGATACAGTTCAGGGTTAAATTTGGGGTAGGGTTAGGGTTACGGTAGTGGTTAGGGTTAGGGTTAGGGTTTGGATTAGGGTTGCGGTTGGGTTTACGTTACACGTTAGGTTTAGGGTTAGGGTTAGCGTTAATGTTAGGGTTAGGGTTAGGTTTACGGTACAGGTTAGGGTTAGGTTTAGGGTTAGGGTTACCGTACAGTTTAGGGTTAGGTTTAGGGTTAGGGTTAAGGTTTGCGGTACATCTTAGGGTTAGGTTTAGGTTTAGGGTTTCGGTACAGGTTACGGTTAGGGTTAGGTTTAGGGTTATGGTACAGGTTAGGTTTAGGGTTTGGTTTAGGGTAGTGTTACGGTTACGGTACAGGTTATGGTTAGTTTTAGGGTTAGGATTAGGGTAACGGTACAGGATTGGGTTAGGTTTAGGGTTAGTGTTATGTTACAGGTTAGGGTTAGTGTTAGTGTTAGGGTTAGGGTTACGGTAGAAGTTAGGGCTACGGTTAGGTTTAGGGTTAGGGTTACGGTATAGTTTAGGCTTAGTGATAGGGTTAGTATTAGTTTTAGGGTTACGGTACAGGTTAGGGTTATGGTTAGGGTTAGGGTTAGGTTTACGGTACAGGTTAGGGTTAGGCTTTGGGTTAGGGTTAGGGTTCGATTCAGGTTAGGGTTAGGGTTAGGGTTAGGATTAGGTTTAGGGTTAGGGTAAGTTTAGGGTTTCGGTACCGGTTAGGGTTTGGGTGGGCGTTAGGTTTAGGGTGCAATTACACATTAGGGGTTAAGGTTAGGAGTTAGGGTTAGGTTTAGGGTTAGGGTTGCGGTTAGGGTTACGTGCACGTTTAGGTTTAGGGTTAGGCTTAGCGTAAATGTTAGGTTTAGGGGTTGGGTTTACACGGTACAGGTTAGGAGTAGGTTTAGGGTTAGGGTTACCGTACAGTTTGAGTTGGGTTTAGGGTTACGGTTAAGGTTGCAGTACAGCTTATGGTTAGGTTTAGGTTTAGGGTTTCGGTACAGGTTACGGTTAGGGTTAGGTTTAGGGTTATGGTAAAGGTTAGGTTTAGAGTTTGGTTTAGCGTTAGGGTTACGGTTACGGTACAGGTTATGGTTAGTTTTAGGGTTAGGATTAGGGTAACGGTAAAGGTTAGTGTTAGGTTTAGGGTTAGTGTTATGTTACAGGTTAGGGTTAGTGTTAGTGTTAGGGTTAGGTTTACGGTACAAGTTAGGGCTACGGTTAGGTTTAGGGTTAGGGTTACGGTATAGTTTAGGCTTAGTGATAGGGTTAGTGTTAGTTTTAGGGTTACGGTACAGGTTATGGTTATGGTTGGGGTTAGGGTTAGGTTTACGGTACAGGTTAGGGTTAGGCTTTGGGTTAGGGTTAGGGTTACGATTCAGGTTAGGGTTAGGGTTAGAGTTAGGATTAGGTTTAGGGTTAGGGTAAGTGTAGGGTTTCGGTACCAGTTAGGGTTAGGGTGAGCGTTAGGTTTAGGGTTATGGTACACGTTAGGGTTGAGGTTAGGGTTAGGGTTAGGTGTAGGGTTTTACAGTACAGGTTAGTGTTAGGGTTAGTGGTATGGTTACGGTACAGGTCGGGGTTAGGGTTAGGGTTAGTGTTAGGGTTTGGGTTAGGGTTAGGGTTATGGTACAGGTTAGGTTTAGGGTTAGTGTTAGGGTTAGGGTTATAGTACAGCTTAATGTTGGGGTTAGGGTTAGAGTTAGGGTTAGAGTTAGGGTTATGGTACAGGTTAGGCTTAGGTTTGGGTTAGGTTTGGGTTACAGTACAGGTTAGGGTTAGGGTTACGGTACTGGTTAGGGTTAGGGTTGGGGTTAGGGTTAGGTTTAGGGTTAGGGTTACGGTACAGGTTATGGTTAGGTTGAGGGTTAGGGTTAGTGTTACGGTACAGTTTAGGGTTAGGTTTAGGGTTAGGGTTACGTTACAGGTAAGGGTTAGATTTAGGATTAGGGTTACGGTACAAGTTAGGGTTATGGTAAGGTTTAGGGTTAGGGTTACGTTATAGGTTAGCGTTAGGTTAGGGTTAGTGTTAGGTTAGGGTTATGATACAGGTTAGGGTTAGGGTTAGGTTTTGGGTTAGGGTTACTGTACAGGTAAGGTTTAGGTTTAAGATTAGGGTTAGGGTTATGGTTACGGTACAGGTTAGGGTTAGGTTGAGCGGTAGGGTTAGGGTTACGGTACAGGTTAGTGTTCAGGTTAGGGATAGGTTTAGAGTTAGGGTTACCGTACAGGTTAGGGTCAGGGTTAGGGTTAGGGTTAGGGTTAGGTTAGCGTTAGGGTTAGGCATGTGGTACAGCTGAGGGTTAGGGTATGTTTAGGGTTACCGTACAGGTTAGGGTTAGTGTTAGGGTTGCGGTACAGGTTAGGGTTAGGGTTAGGGTTACGGTACAGGTTGCGATTAGGGTTAGGCTAAGGGTTGTGGTACATGTTAGGGTTAGGGTTAGGATTAGGTTTACGGAATAAGTTAGGGTTACGGTTAGGTTTAGGGTTAGGGTTAAGGTATAAGTTAGCATTAGGGTTAGGTTTAGGGTTTGGGTTAGGGTTACGGTACAGGTTAGGGTTAGGGTTAGGGTTTCTGTAAGTGTAGGGTTAGGGTTATGGTTAGGGTTTCGATACAAGTTAGGGTGAGGTTTAGTGTTAGGGTTAGGGTTACGGCACAGGTTAGTGTTAGGGTTAGGGTTAGGGTCACAGTACAGGTAGGTTTAGTGTCACTGGAAGGGTTACGGTACAGTTTAGGATTAGGGTTAGGGTTTCGGTACAGGGTAGGGATAGGGTTAGGGTCAGGGTTACGGTACAGGTTAGGTTAGGGTTAGGGTTATGTTTAGGGTTAGGGATTACGGTACAACTTAGGGTTAGGGTTAGGGTTAGTGTTAGGGTTACCGGACAGGTTATGGTCATGGTTAGGGTTAGGCTTTGGTTTAGGGTTAGGTTTGCGGTACAGGTAAGGGATAGGTTTAGGGTTAGGTTTAGGGTTACGGTACAGGTTAGGGTTAGGGTTACGGTTAGGGTAGGGTTAGGGGTAGGCTTACGGTGCAGGTAAGTGTTAGGGTTAGGTTTAGCGTTAGGGTTAGGTTTACGATACAGTTCAGGTTAAATTTGGGGTAGGGTTAGGGTTACGGTAGTGGTTAGGGTTAGGGTTAGGTTTGGGATTAGGGTTGCGGTTAGGGTTACGTTACACGTTAGGTTCAGGGTTAGGGTTAGCGTTAATGTTAGGGTTAGGGTTAGGTTTACGGTACAGGTTAGGGTTAGGTTTAGGGTTAGGGTTACCGTACAGTTTAGGGTTAGGTTTAGGGTTAGGGTTAAGGTTGCGGTACATCTTAGGGTTAGGTTTAGGTTTAGGGTTTCGGTACAGGTTACGGTTAGGGTTAGGTTTAGGGTTATGGTACAGGTTAGGTTTAGGGTTTGGTTTAGGGATAGGGTTACGGTTATGGTACAGGTTATGGTTAGTTTTAAGGTTAGGATTAGGGTAACGGTACAGGTTAGGTTTAGGTTTAGGTTTAGTGTTATGTTACAGGTTAGGGTTAGTGTTAGTGTTAGGGTTAGGGTTACGGTACAAGTTAGGGCTACGGTAAGGTTTAGGGTTAGGGTTACGGTATAGTTTAGGCTTAGTGATAGGGTTAGTGTTAGTTTTAGGGTTACGGTACAGGTTAGGGTTATGGTTAGGGTTAGGGTTAGGTTTACGGTACAGGTTAGGGTTAGGCTTTGGGTTTGGGTTAGGGTTAGATTCAGGTTAGGGTTAGGGTTAGGGTTAGGATTAGGTTTAGGGTTAGGGTAAGTTTAGGGTTTCGGTACCGGTTAGGGTTAGGGTGAGCGTTAGGTTTAGGGTTATGGTACACGTTAGGGTTAAGGTTAGGGTTAGGTTTAGGTTTAGGGTTACGGTACAGGTTAGCGTTAGGGTTAGGTTTAGAGTTAGGGTTAGGTTTACAGTACAGGGTAGGGTTAGGGTTAGTGGTATGGTTATGGTACAGGTTGGGGTTAGGGTTAGGGTTAGGGTTAGGGTTTGGATTAAGGTTAGGGTTATGGTACAGGTTAGGTTTAGGGTTAGTGTTAGGGTTAGGGTTATAGTACAGCTTAATGTTAGGGTTACGGTTATAGTTAGGGTTAGAGTTAGGGTTATGGTACAGGTTAGGCTTAGGTTTGGGTTAGGTTTAGGGTTACAGTACAGGTTAGTGTTAGGGTTACGGTACTGGTTAGGGTTAGGGTTGGGGTTAGGGTTAGGTTTAGGGTTAGGGTTACGGTACAGGTTATGGTTAGGTTGAGGTTTAGGGGTAGTGTTACGGTACAGTTTAGGGTTAGGGTTAGGGTTAGGGTTACGTTACAGGAAAGGGTTAGATTTAGGATTAGGGTTACGGTACAAGTTAGGGTTATGGTAAGGTTTAGGGTTAGGGTTACGTTATAGGTTAGCGATTAGGGTTAGGGTTAGTGTTAGGTTTAGGGTTATGATACAGGTTAGGGTTAGGGTTAGGTTTTGGGTTAGGGTTACTGTACAGGTAAGGTTTAGGTTTAGGGTTAGGGTTAGGGTTATGGTTACGGTACAGGTTAGGGTTAGGTTGAGCGATAGGATTAGGGTTACGGTACAGGTTAGTTTTCAGGTTAGGGATAGGTTTAGAGTTAGGGTTTCCATACAGGTTAGGGTCAGGGTTAGGGTTAGGGTTAGGGTTAGGTTAGCGTTAGGGTTAGGCATGTGGTACAGCTGAGGGTTAGGGTATGTTTAGGGTTACCGTACAGGTTAGGGTTAGTGTTAGGGTTGCGGTACAGGTTAGGGTTAGGGTTAGGGTTACGGTACAGGTTGCGATTAGGGTTAGGCTAAGGGTTGTGGTACATGTTAGGGTTAGGGTTAGGATTAGGGTTATGGAATAAGTTCGGGTTATGGTTAGGTTTAGGGTTAGGGTTAAGGTATAAGTTAGCATTAGGGTTAGGTTTAGGGTTTGGGTTAGGGTTACGGTACAGGTTAGGGTTAGGGTTAGGGTTTCTGTAAGTGTTGGGTTAGGGTTATGGTTAGGGTTTCGATACAAGTTAGGGTGAGGTTTAGTGTTAGGGTTAGGGTTACGGCACAGGTTAATGTTAGGGTTAGGGTTAGGGTCACAGTACAGGTAGGTTTAGTGTTACTGGAAGGGTTACGGTACAGTTTAGGATTAGGGTTAGGGTTTCGGTACAGGGTAGGGATAGGGTTAGGGTCAGGTTACGGTACAGGTTAGGGTTAGGGTTAGGGTTAGGTTTAGGGTTAGGGTTACGGTACAACTTAGGGTTAGGGTTAGGGTTAGTGTTAGGGTTACCGTACATTTTATGGTCATGGTTCGGGTTAGGCTTTGGTTTAGGGTTAGGTTTGCGGTACAGGTTAGGGATAGGTTTAGGGTTAGGTTTAGGGTTACGGTACAGGTTAGGGTTAGGGTTACGTTTAGGGGTAGGGTTAGGGGTAGGCTTACGGTGTAGGTAAGTGTTAGGGTTCGGTTTAGCGTTAGGGTTAGGTTTATGATACAGTTCAGGGTTAAATTTCGGGTAGGGTTAGGGTTACGGTAGTGGTTAGGGTTAGGGTTAGGTTAGGGATTAGGCTTGCGGTTAGGGTTACGTTACACGTTAGGTTTAGGGTTAGGGTTAGCGTTAATGTTAGGGTTAGGGTTAGGTTTACGTTACAGGTTAGAGTTAGGTTTAGGGTTAGGGTTACCGTACAGTTTAGGGTTAGGTTTAGGGTTAGGGTTAAGGTTGCAGTACATCTTAGGGTTAGGTTTAGGTTTGGGGTTTCGGTACAGGTTACGGTTAGGGTTAGGTTTAGGGTTATGGTACAGTTTAGGTTTAGGGTTTGGTTTAGGGTTACGGTTACGGTTACGGTACAGGTTATGGTTAGTTTTAGGGTTAGGATTAGGGTAACGGTACAGGTTAGGGTTAGGTTTAGGGTTGGTGTTATGTTACAGGTTAGGGTTAGTGTTAGTGTTAGGGTTAGGGTTACGGTACAAGTTAGGGCTACGGTTAGGTTTAGGGTTAGGGTTACGGTATAGTTTAGGCTTAGTGATGGGGTTAGTGTTAGTCTTAGGGTTACGGTACAGGTTAGGGTTATGGTTAGGGTTAGGGTTAGGTTTACGGTACAGGTTAGGGTTAGGCTTTGGTTTAGGGTTAGGGTACGATTCAGGTTAGGGTTAGGGTTAGGGTTAGGATTAGGTTTAGGGTTAGGGTAAGTTTAGGGTTTCGGTACCGGTTAGCGTTAGGGTGAGCGTTAGGTTTAGGGTTATGGTACACGTTAGGTTTAAGGTTAGGGTTAGGGGTAGGTTTAGGGTTACGGTACAGGTTAGCGTTAGGGTTGGGGTTAGGGTTAGGGTTAGGTGTACAGTACAGGTTAGGGTTAGGGTTAGTGGTATGGTTACGGTACAGGTTGGGGTTAGGGTTAGGGTTAGGGTTAGGGTTTGGGTTAGGGTTAGGGTTATGTAACAGGTTAGGTTTAGGGTTAGGGTTAGGGTTAGGGTTTATAGTACAGCTTAATGTTAGGGTTAGGGTTAGAGTTAGGGTTAGAGTTAGGGTTATGGTACAGGTTAGGCTTAGGTTTGGGTTAGGTTTAGGGTTACAGTACAGGTTAGGGTTACGTTACGGTACTGGTTAGGGTTTGGGTTGGGCTTAGGGTTAGGTTTAGGGTTAGGGTTACGGTACAGGTTATGGTTAGGTTGAGTGTTAGGGTTGGTGTTACGGTACAGTTTAGGGTTAGGGTTAGGGTTACGTTACAGGTAAGGGTTAGATTTAGGATTAGGGTTACGGTACAAGTTGGGGTTATGGTAAGGTTTAGGGTTAGGGTTACGTTATAGGTTAGCGTTAGGGTTAGGGTTAGTGTTAGGTTTGGGGTTATGATACAGGTTAGGGTTAGGGTTAGGTTTTGGGTTAGGGTTACTGTACAGGTAAGGTTTAGGTTTAGGGTTAGGGTTAGGGTTATGGTTACGGTACAGGTTAGGGTTAGGTTGACGGTAGGGTTAGGGTTACGGTACAGGTTAGTGTTCAGGTTAGGGATAGGTTTAGAGTTAGGGTTACCGTACAGGTTAGGGTCAGGATTAGGGTTAGGGTTAGGGTTAGGTTAGCGTTAGGGTTAGGCATGTGGTACAGCTGAGGTTAGGGGTATGTTTAGGGTTACCGTACAGGTTAGGGTTAGTGTTAGGGTTGCGGTACAGGTTAGGGTTAGGGTTAGGGTTACGGTACAGGTTGCGATTAGGGTTAGGCTAAGGTTTGTGTTACATGTTAGGGTTAGGGTTAGGATTAGGGTTACGGAATAAGTTCGGGTTATGGTTAGGTTAAGGGTTAGGGTTAAGGTATAAGTTAGCATTAGGGTTAGGTTTAGGGTTTGGATTATAGTTACGGTACAGGTTAG